>MDKJ01308779.1:0-27943 GCA_005239525.1 Nicotiana knightiana | reverse complement strand
CTCGATCTCCAGCATGTATGTCTGAGGAGGAAAAAAGGAAGAATCAGTGAAAGCAAAGGGAACAAAACAAAGAAAATAGCAAAAGGAAACTCACCCTCAAGGCCATCGCAGCCACACTGCGTGACAAACTGGCATCACTGATCTCCCGAAGAGACCTGCTCTCAGTGGCGGAGGACAGAAGGTTAAATTGGGGCACCAAGTCCACCGTGACCTCCAACAGTTCAAATTCTGATGGAATTTCGAGCACACGAGAAGGACCTTCCGCCCTCACATCATCTAGTAAAACCTTCCTCGAAGATCCTCATCTCCTCAGGATCAATATAAGAATCAGACTCAAAATCATCTACCATTACGCCCTTCAAACTCTCATTAGCCGAAGAGAGGGTGCCGGCCTGCCGAGTCATCGATGGGCCGCCCGAAATAATTGCGGTGGCCTCCGAACTCTGTCCCCACGACCACGGCAGCCTCTTCCACGCCTGAAACGGGCATCGCCTCCACACCCAGGTTGTAATCACCACCGACTTCAAGAACCGCTAAAACAGGGTCACCCCTTGAGGGTGTTTCAATCAAAGACGCCCCCGTCGACATTATCCTCTGCCTCTTTGATGGGGCCTCTTCGCCATCATCATGGGAACGTTCGTCCGCCGAGTGAACTGTGGGGACCGGAGTATCCGACTGAGGAGAAGCCTTCTAACGATTAGGTTCGGACGCAGACGCAATCTGCAGAATAGATAGACTCTGGACGCCCTCATCTGTAGCCACCGCTTCTATGGGCCTGGCAGAGGAAGCCGGCTGGCTGAATGAAAGAACGAGAGCCCTTGCTCCTCTCCGACCTGCAAATGAGAAAAATTCGTCCAAACGAAGATATAAGGTAAAGAAAAATATGGAGCAAAGAATAAAGCAAGTAGGGTTGAGACAAGCCAACTCACCAGCGGAAGGTTTGCGTCAAAACCTCTCGTAGAAGGGTGCTCATTCGTAAATCCCCATCGTATAGGGAAGAATCGAGTTCACCCACCTGCGAACATCAGAAACTTGCGGAGGAGGTAGTCTCTCGGCTGCATAAACAAAAAACACTCGACGAGATCACCAAAGAGAGACAACCAACAACCATTTAAACAAAAAGATAATACAAAGAAAGGAAGACCTACGGATGAAATTCCACATCTCAGGAAACCCAGCGTATGGGGTTTCCAGCGTATGGAAGGGTGCTCATTCGTAAATCCCCATCGTATGGGGAAGAATCGAGTTCACCCACCCGCGAACATCAGAAACTTGCGGAGGAGGTAGTCTCTCGGCTGCATAAACAAAAAACACTCGACGAGATCACTAAAGAGAGACAACCAACAACCATTTAAACAAAAAGATAATAAAAAGAAAGGAAGACCTACGAGTGAAATTCCACGTCTCAGGAAACCCAGCGGGGTTTGATACAATGTTCTCTGTTCGGACATAAAAGAAGTTCTACCAGAAGCGGCAATTAGCCTTGTCATCTATCTTCACCACCAAACCCTTGGTTCCTCGGAGCGAAGGTGAATCATCATGCCCCTATGAAAATGGGGGACAAAGAGGTGAAGCAGGTACTGAAGAGAAATTCCCCGATCGGCCAGCTCTGCGCACTTGATAAGCATAAGGCAGAGTTTGTACATGTATAGAGAGAGTTGAGCCGGACACACCTAGTAGAAGCGGCATAAGTCCATCACCAAGTAAGGAAGGGGAAGTTTGTATCCGATGACAAATGGATATGTGTAAAATGCGCAGTAGCCTAGGCGGTGTATATGCACTATGTCACGACAAGCAAGAACTATATCAATGTGATCAGGGATTCTCCATTTGGCGTTAAACGTCGTGAGTGACATGGCATCAATCATAGAAATTACAGGTTCAAACTCATCCTCAATGGGGCTCTTGAAGTCAGTCAGTTCCTTCCCTGGGCGGGGACCACCTCATCCACCGTCGGAAAACTTTCATCATCCGCCATAGTCACTCCCTCTTGGAGGAGGGTGTATATCGTTTTCCAGTACCGGGGCACCAACGACTCTACTAGGGTTGGAATATGCACTAGATATCTCTTTGATTGATTGCTCAGATCAGGAATGTAAAGAAAGGAAGGTAGCAGCCACGGGAACTGTTAACAGAAAAAGAAATACGAGGAACTATAGAAGAAGAAGAAATGGCGTAATATTTTCTTGTGAACAATTGGAGGACACTGCGTTCGAATGGGAAACTTTTCCTTATTTATAGGGATATGAATATTCTGGGCAGAAAAACCAAATGCCACCATTTTTTGAAAATAATGGAAGGGGCACGGGAAACAACGCAACACATAGAGAACGTGCGCCATAATGACGCAGTGTCGTGAATATGAGCTCGTCATATACATTAGATCTTTTTCATAATTTTAATGAGTTCATGAGATTAACCTTACCCAACTTTTCTTACTTAGCACTCATTGATGTAGAGTTAACTATCTTTGGGTAGGATTTATCCTCTATCTTCTTATTTAATTAGTTTAACAAAAGGTCTCATACTTTTTGGTCGAACAATTTGGCTCCGTTTGTAGGGATTTTCCAGCCAAAACCTTAGTTCCCTCTAGATCCAAACATGGTCTTAGCTCTATCTCCCATTCCGTGAAGTTTCACCATTTCACTACGAATGTCGACTTGCAAAACCGGTCGGTAAACCCCGAAACCGCCAAACCAACTAAGAATAAATTCTCACGTGAATGTAAGCTCATCATATACATTAGATCTTTTTCATAATATTAATGAGTTCATGAGCTTAACCTTACCCAATTTTTCTTAGTTAGCACTCATTGATCTAAAGTTAATTATCTTTGGCTAGGATTTATCTTTTATCTTCTTATTTAATATGTTTAACAAAATGTCTCATACTTTTTTTATCAAACTACAACCTCCTTGTTGATCTCAATAATTCCAAATGAAAGAGCAACGCCTTTTATATAAATGATGAAATCTCATTGGCTTATGTCTCGCTAACATCACCGGCTGTTACCAATTCAAAGTTTTCTTCCTCTTGATTGATTCCACGCTGACATCATCTTATCAATTTGAAAATTTTCTCCTGCTTGAATCATCTCTTACATTATAAGATGTTGTCAATTTCAAAATTTTCAAGTCATAAACAATTTATAATACAACTTAGTAAAAGTTGCCACTATATAACTTGCCAATTCAAATTGAAAAAATTCAATACATTTTTTTAACAAATTTCATGGCTTGAATTTTCTAATGCAATGGATCAGTTCAGTCTCAATCCGCTCTTACTTGAAGCTCTCTAACACATGGGAGTGTTTCGATCTCTCTAGAATCGTGCCTCCTATGCAAAACCTTTCTTATGTTGTGCACCTACACATGCTTTCGTGCGTCTGTACTTAATAACAATACTATTCTGTTGGACTGCACTTCAATTTCTGTATTATGGTAGTTTACTCAATCTCCAATCGATACCTGAATCACCTTGTGCATTCCCAACACTAGGTTCACACTATCGAATAGATATCCAAATATCTTATATTATACAAAAGTTCTTCACCTTCCATCCATTGCAACCCCAATATTTGTAGTAGGTACACAAGGAACTCATATTCCCTCATCATATTTTATTGTTAACAAGCCGATGTGATAAAAAATACACAATCAAACAACAACAACAAATCCAGTATAATCCCACGAGTGGGGTCTAGGGAGGGTAGTGTGTACTGAGAGCTTACCCCGACCTTGAGGGTAGAGAGACCCATGGCTCAAGGAAAGAAAAAGAAAGCAGAATAAAAAAATAGTGACACCAAAATTTACGTGGTTCGGCCAGTTATGTCCATACTCGCGAAAGGAGGAGAAATTCCACTATAATAGAAGTGTGTATAGCGATAATACAAATTACAGACTCCACTCTAATTTACCGAAAAAATATCCAAAAGTGTATCTCAAAAATTCACTTCAAGAAGAATTTCAAACAAGTGTATCCCAACACTTATTTCTCTAACATTTCTCCCATTCTACTTTACAATTCTATTTACTCCTAATTATAATTGCAGAGAGAACTCTCTTTAGCTCTTTATTGTCCTACAGACAGACTACATGTCACGACCCAATTTCGGAGTGGCGCCTGTTGTGGAACCAGGCAAACTTCCCTTTTAAACTAAGCTAAATTCAATTTCCAGTAAAAAAATGTGATTTTTAAACGAATTTATTAATAATCCTAAGAATCTGAAGTTTAAAATAATATTGAAAAACTAAATTTAAAACCTTCAACCCCGGATCCGGTGTCACTCAGTAATGAGCTACTATAACATAAAGTAAAGAAAATGAGAAATGGACTACATTGTCTCAAAATAAAGAACAACAGGATAGAATAAGAAAGAGAAGACGAGGTCGCGATCGCCAGCTGCTACCTCGACAACTCAAATAGAAACGCTGACCACTGCTCAATAACCGCTACCGGATCCCGGTGTACCTGGATCTGCACACAAGAAGCAGGGGGTAACGTGAGTACACCAACTCAGAAGTAACGAACCCAAACTATGGGCTGAGAAGTAGTGACGGACAAAACCTCAATTATGTTACAATAAATAATATACAGAATTTAGACATGCTAACAGTTTATCAGGATGAGTAAATATGCCAAGTATGCCAGTACACTCTACATGCCATCATAAAATATATGTATGAAACCATTGTGGATATGCACATAGTGCTCACAGATCTCCCACAGAAGTCCACTCAGTACTATATATGCTCTCAGGACCAAGGATGTTCCATCCCGGAATATGCATAAACACAGGTGACCGTAGTCACTCCGTACTGAGCAAAAAGGCCAGTCCAGCCCGCACGGAGAAGATCCATCTCCGGAATACAATACTCGGACAATTTCCATATCCAGGGAAGATCCATCCCTCTCATAACATCAGCTTCGGACAAGATCCATGCCCAGGGAAGATCCAACCCTCATATAACCTCAACTTCGGACAAGATCCATGCCCAGGGAAGATCCATCCCTCATATAATCTCAACTTCGGACAAGATCCATGGCCAGGGAAGATCCATCCCTCATCATCAATGCGCTCACTGGGGGTGTAAAGACTCCAGAGGGGCCCTAGTGGCCCAAGCGCCATATCAAGCCAACGAAGGCATGGTTTGAATATTGATGCAGTGTGCAGTCCATACTCATAACTGTCCCAATAACAGGCTCTCGGCCTCACTCAGTCATTACTCTTCAGTCTCACTCACATTGATCACAAATGCCTCCATCAGCCCAAACAATGATAAGTATGCATGTAATTAACAATACTGAGACTGAGATATGAAATGATATGCTACAACAGGACTGAGTATATGACATCAAATAATCACAACATGAGACAGCAATATACGACCACTCGGGTCTCGGCATTTCTGGCGTGAAGCCTAGCATTTATACTTAACATGATTTCTAACATGTTCACAGTTACCGCATTAATAGAAGCACATATATGATCATGGAATAATCACTAAGCGGTGCCATGGGGTAAGCCAGGTCACAAATACTCGGTGCACGCCCTCACGCCCGTCACTTGGCATGTATGTCACCTCAACAATAGTCATAAATCATTTAGCTCGGGGTTTCGAACCCTCAGAACCAGGTTTGGAAATGTTACTTACCTCAAAACCGGCTAAAATACTATTCCGTAGTGCCTTTGCCTCTAAATCCTGCCTCTGAGTGCTCCAAATCTACCAAGTTCAGATTTTATCATCAAATTATGCTTAAGGGACGAACTTTTCTTCATCATCTCACGAGTCCGTAAATATCAAACTGTTCTTCATCATCTCACGAGTCCGTACATATCAAGAACACTAAAATCGGAGTTTGTTTGGCCCCTCAAATAAATCTCTAAAGGTATCATAATCTCAAGCCCTAAACCTCCTCTTTCTACTGATTTTCCATGAATTAATTGCTGAGATTGTGTTTTATAATCACCCATAAACGAGTTTTAATGATCAAAACAGTTACCTCTATGAAGAACACTGATTTCCCTCTTCAAAAATCGCCTCAAGAGCTTCTTCCCGTTCAAAGATGGTGTAAAAAGGTCTAATGGTCGCAGAGGGTTTCAATTTATACTTTTTTGCCCAGGGGTTCCGCACCTGCGGCCAATGTCTCGCACCTGCGGGACCGCACCTGCGACTTTTCATTAAGCGGCCCGCACCTGCGATCGACCTCCTGCACCTGCGGCCTTGCAGGTGCGGCAACTTACTCGCACCTGCGGCCTCGCAGGTGCGGTAACTTACTCGCATCTGCGGAAACTTCTCACCCAGCCAATCTTCCGCACCTGCAGTGCCACGTCTGCTCCTGCGGAACCGCACCTACGGCTCCCCATCCGCATGTGCGAAAACACCAGCACCAACAACTTCAGCAACAACAATTATGCTCTAAACTCCCCGTTAACAACCTGAAACCATCCCGAGCCCCTCGGGACCCCAACCAAACATACCAACATACCACATATGATCATTCAAGCTTAATTTCACTCTCAAAACACCAAAACTAACATCGAAACACCCAAAATCACATCGGATTCAAGCTTAAGAACTTTAAAATTTTAAAATCCACCAATGATGCCGAAATTATCCAAAACAACTCCGATTGACCTGAAATTTTGCAAACATATCCAAAATGACATTACGAACCTGTTCCAACTTCCGGAATTCCATTCTGACCCTGATAGCCTATTTTCCGCCTGCCGATCAGAAATCACCAAAAACTAACATTCGCCAATTCAAGCCTAATTCTATACCGTACATCACAAAAAATATTCCGAACACACTCCTAAGTCCCAAATCACCTAACTATCCGAGCCATAAAATCCGCATTCCGAGGTCATTTACCAATAAGTCAACTCTCAATTGACTTTTCCAACTTTAAGGTTATTTTTAAAGACTAAGCGACTAAACTCTCGCTACAACCATTCCGATTTCAAGCCTACTAAATCTAACACATCAATAACAGTGTAACCAACCTATGACAAGTCAAGAATAGTAATTTTAATGCAGTTTCTACGTAACGACGGACCGGGTCGTTACACTACATCTTTTTGATCTTGATACTTCCAAATGAAAGAGGATGAGAATGAAACCTTGTGTTTATATTATTGTTGACATCACCAAACGTCATCAATTTGAAATTTTCTTCCTCGGGTCTTGAACAAATTGTCAGCCAACTTATACACAATTTGCCACTAGAAACTTGTCATATTTGAATAGAGAAAATTCAAAACACTTTTCTAACGGGGCTAAGTTTTTTTTTCAAACATGTGACGAGAAAAATATTTATTGTAAACATATTGTAAAACTAATTAATATATAAAATTTGATTGCTTAAATTTCAATTTGCCTTTTGACTACTTTAATTCAATTTATTTTATCTACTTATATATGGATACAACTCCTCTATTTTAAAACAAAACACTTAAGTCTTTATATAATAGAAATGTTGTACCCCATATATTTGTGTAAAATTTCCATTATACATGGGATTAAGTAATTTTTTGAAATGCAAGAGTGTGCCCACATATACAATGTATAACAGATACATGAATGTTGACGAAATGTGAAGGATTAACAATGGCGATGAGCTCGAACTAAGTTCCCATGGAAGAAGGAAGACATTCTCGCTGAGAAGATTCAAGATATAGATGAAGAGGAAAGATGAATTTTCTTCTTACTGCAAAAATATTTGTATAGTCCCCTTTATAGGTATACAACTGACCTTTAACTTAATGGCCTAAACTGACTTATTACAATAACAGCATAACTACTTACAAAATTGACCTATACAAAGAATATGGCTAACTATTACAATGCGGCTAATTATTAAATAATCTCAACACCCCCCTCCCCCAAGTTGGAGGTGGGGAATCTACAACAGACTTGCCAAGTCGGTGTGATGACCCAAGGGGTCATCTTATAGATTAAGACTCCATTCCAAGCTCATTAGCCTTAAAAAGACTAATTATAACTATTTCGATTTGCGTGCGCAGTCCGGGCGTGAAACAGAAAAGCTTTTATGTGAAAATGTGAAAAATAATAATTTTTGGAATTTAAAATTTGGTTTTAATTGACTTGGTTCAATATTTGGAGTTAACGGACCCGGATCCGTGTTCTGACGATCTCGGGAGATGCATAGTAAAATGTGGGACTTGGGCATATGCACGGAATTGGATTCTGAGATCCCTAGACTTAGAAATCAATTTTTGAAAGAAATTGTTTTGCTGGATTTTTAATGAAATCAAGAAATTAATTAATATTTGAAATTATTAGTATCGGGCCCGTATTTTAGTTCCGGAGCTCGATACAAGTTTTTTATGATGTTTACATCTTATCTGTGAAATTTGGTAAGAATCAGAGTTGCTTTGACGTGACTTGAACATCCGATTGAGAAATAGTGAAAGTTGAGTGTTGTTGAGAAAAATAGTGAGTTTTGAGGTTAAATTCATAGTTATTGATGTTATTTTCATGATTTGATCGCACGATCAAGTCAGTGTGATATCTTTAGACTTGCGCGCATGTTTGGTTTAGAACCCCGAAGGCTCGGGTGAGTTTCGGGTAGGCTCCGGGATGTTTTTAAACTTGTAAAATCTGCTGGTGCACCAGTTCTGGTGTGCCCGAACCTGCGAGCCTTTGACCGCAGGTGCGAGTACCTTCCCGCAGGTGCAGCCTTGTCCAGTGTTCCTTGTTCCGTAGATGCGGACTCCCCATCGCAGGAGCGGGACCGCGGAAGCAGAAACACATCCGCAGATGCGACCCTAAGGGCCCAGTCCCATTTTCGCAGGAGCGGCCACCTATTCGCACGTGCAGATGCGAAGATGCAGCCCAAGCACCACAGATGCGGCCCAAGCATCGCAGATGCGGCCCAAGCACCGCAGATGCGAGGGTCGAGCAGTGAGTTCACTTTAATCAGAACTCCAGCCTTTTTCTTCTTATTTTTTCACAAGGGTAGAAGCTTTAGAGCGATTTTCTCAAGGCTTTTCTTCCAAAATCATGGGTAAATGTTCATTAACTCTTTTCTTTCAATTACCCAATGTTTTTCATCACTTCCCAATCCATAATCAAGAATTTTCATGGTAAAAATTGAGGGTCTAAGTAGAATTAGGAAATTTTGTAAAAGTCAAATTTTGACATCGAATTGAGGTCGGATTTTGAAACTAATTGCATATTCGGGCTCGGGGGTGAATGGGTAAACGTAATTTGGTCTGAATCCCGAGTTTGGACAAAGCGGGCCCAGGGTGGGATTTTTACTTTTTTTTAAAAACTTAGGAAAACAATGATTTTTCAGTAAAGTTAGTTCCTTTAGCATAAATTAATGATATTAAACTAATTATGATTAGATTCGAGCGGGTTAGAGGCAAATTTAAAAGGAAAAGTGTTAATTGAGAAGTGAGTGGCATGCGAAATTGAGGTAGGTGCTTGGTTTAACCTTGATTTGAGGGAATAGGAACCCCCAATTTAAATGATATGTGAATTCGCATGTGTGTGGTGTATAGGTGAGGTGACGAGTATCTATGCATCACAAAATGGTCTGTTAAACATGATCCCTTCCCCGTTTCTAATTATTTGCTCCCGGACTTAATTGTTTCATGACCATTGAGGTTTATATGTCTATTTGGATTCGTTGATTTATTGTTAAGTATTGCTGCAAGTATTTTGGAAGTGTTGGCTATTCTTTTAGTTTTGTTATGTTACATAAGGATTGAGCTGAATGTCAGTGTTAGGATATGTATAAAATTTCCGGTTGGTTTCGTTGTGAAATGACAATCGATGAAGTTTATGAGTTTTACAGCTTCTGTATACAATTGTTGATATAAAAATGTTGTGAAAGGCTCGGCCTGAATTGTGAAAGTTTTCATAAATAAATTGATATGATATGCATGGTGAGAGTGGATTGCACGCCGCAACAAGAAGTGATAAGGGTGGACAGATGGGATCAGGCTGCACGCCGCAACAAGAGAAATAAGGGTGATATATACAGGGAGGAGCAATAAGGGTGGACAGGTAGGAGCGGGTTCCGCGCCGCAACAAGGAGCGATAAGGGTGAATATTTATGTTTTACTGATTTTTCAAAATAAGGATTTGGACTACTTCGGTTTTACTAAAAAGGTTTTCATACTCTTATTTTACTGTGATTTAAATTTAAACTTGAAACTTTGGAGGAAGTGGTTATAATTGACATCTGAAAATAGTTATCAGAGTTGTTTCTTTTAATTACTATTGCAAGTTATTGGTCATCGACTTTATTGTTATTGTTTCTTTCTTGCTTTATTATATATATTGTTTGCAGGTTATGTAGTTAATGCCCCGCCGTAGCCTTGTCACTACTTCATCGATGTTAGGCTCGGCACTTATGTATTGGTAAAAAAGAGCTTCACACGTGTGATAAATCTTGATGACTCAGCAGTCTACGTGGAGCAATGAAGACACGACAGCTGGACGGAACTCTATGAAGAGGTATGAGGCTAAGAGGCATGGCAAATCACACCCACGCATTAATTAGCTATGAAAGTCTCAACCTAATTGAGAAGATGAAGAGACACGGTCAAAATGTACCTGGGCGGAACAAAGGGTAGATTCAGAGATCTTGAATAAGTGATCCACACGTTACACAATATCCACGCAACAGTTACGGTTACTCATTGTAACGTTACATTAATGTCATAATTAGTCATTAATGCTCAATCACTAAAAAGGGCAGACGTTATATTAGGAAATTCCCTATATAAGGGAGTAAAATATAACTTATAAAGGGCATCCGAACAACTATTGCAATATACTTTACTTTTCGTGCATCTCATTGATTTTTCTTTGTCTAATTACTTACAATAATCAGTCTTGCCTTGGTTATCAAAAACCAGTGTTCATCCTAAAAATATCTTTGGTCAAAGGATCTAATTCTCTGGTTAAACAAATTTGTTCCGTTATCGGGAATCTGATAATCTTTGTTTTCTTTTCAAGTGACATCCTCTGAACTATGTCGAACTCCAACGGCAACAACCAGCAGAGGAATGGAACCCCAGTTCCATCACCTTTAGGAACCCCACATGGTTCAAGGGTACAATCCCCAGAAAGATCCAATAACAACAACGATAATATTGATCAAACGGTAGAACAAGATCGGGTAAAGAAAATGATTGCAGAGTATGTGAACCAGGCTTTGCATGAATTTGCGAGGGGATTACCAGCAGCATCACCTGCACCACTGACACCACCCCCCAATAATACCATCACCGTGGGAAATCCTCGGTCTGGGTTGGAAAACTCAGGAAGGGTAGATACTCCTAATGAATCTCTCAAAGCGAGACCATGTATGTGTAATAACTCTGAAATACAAACTTTATTACTGACTGTGCAGAAACAGGTGAAGGAACAAAACGATCGAATCGAACAAATTCCTGGAGTACCACCTGTTATCAATGGCATTGACGTTGATAGATATTCTCAACAACCTTGGAAACCAAGCACAGCACCCGTACCTATTCCCAAGAAGTTTAAAATGCCTGATGTTCCTAAGTATGACGGGACAACCGACCCACACGACCATGTGACTGCTTTTACCACTGGAGTAAAGGGCAATGACTTCACAAAACAAGAAATTAAGTCAGTCCTAGTTAAAAAGTTTGGAGAAACACTTACCAAAGGGGAGCTAACCTGGTATTCCCTTCTCCCCAAAAACTCTGTTGATTATTTTGCTGAGCTTGTAGATTCTTTCATAAAGGCACACTACTGTGCGCGAAAAGTCAAGAAAAGGATGGAGGACATCTTTAAAATAAAACAAGGAGACAGGGAACTACTTCGTGAATTTGTAGATAGGTTTCAACAAGAAAGAATGCAACTACCAAGGGTGCCTGATAATTTGGCAACCATGACATTTGCAAGTAATCCAAATGACAAAAGCTCAGAAGCCACGAGGAGACTCAAGGAAAGCTTGAGAGAATTCCCAGCTACAACATGGAACGATGTTTATAACAGGTACAGTACTAAACTTCGAATAGAAGAAGATACCATTGCTCGTTCCAAAGATGAAGATCATACCAGATCCAGACGTTCTGAATCAGACAGGAGATCAGGTAAAAACAGGTACGATCCTTACTTGGGACCATTGGGACATGAAACTCGTCCCAGGTTCGAAAACACCCGGTCAGATTATAGACCACCAAGCAGAGATGCAGGCTCGTCCTCATCTAGATCCAGAAAGGATCGAGATGAATGACCTAGGGGTAATGCACGAATTAGGGATCATACCTTCAATGTAAGTACATCCGAACTAATTTCAGTATTAAGAAATATGGGTGATAAGGTTCGATGGCCCAAAGAAATGAGGTCGAACCCTAATAAGAGGAACCCAAATCTCTGGTGTGAATTCCATAATGATCATGGACACAGAACTGCAGATTGCAGATTTTTGCAAGGTGAGGTAGAAAAGTTATTGAAACATGGCTATTTAACAGAATTGTTTAGTGAAAAAGGTAAACAGACATACATGAAGAACATGCAGGAGCCCCCAAAACCTCAATCTCCAAAACAAATTGTCAACGTGATACACGGAAGTGAAGAAGTAAACGAAATTGTCTGCAAAGCGTCCACGAAGTTTACAATTACACACGGAAAGCGGGTTCCTAAAAATCTGGAAGCAGACGATATAACCTTCGATGATGCAGATATCGGTAGATTAATGCTTCCTCACAACGATGCTCTAGTAATATCCTTACTTATTCATGACACTAACGTAAAAAGAGTGTTGATTGATCCAGGTAGTTCAGTCAATATCATTTTGCTAAGAGTCGTGGAAGAAATGTCATTGGGGAATCAAGTAATCCCAAAGGCACGAGCCATATCGGGGTTTGATAACTCTACGATTATAACAAAAGGGGAAATTGAACTTAGCACTTATGCTGAGGGAGTAATAAAACATACCAGGTTCTAAGTCATCGATACTAACATGGCTTATAACATAATCATGGGAAGGCCATGGATCCACGACATGAAAGTAATACCATCCACCTTGCATCAGGTAATTAAATTCCCCTCTGAATGGGGGATTCAGCAAATTAGAGGCGATCAGCAAATCGCGAGAAATATAAATTTCGTGGTACACTACAACAAAAAAGTAGAGGTGGAAGAATCAAAAGATAAGCGAATCTTCTAAGCAGGTAACACCGACCAAACATGCATGGAAGAAATTACTACCAAATAGGTACGGAAGGTATTATTGTTGAAACAGGTATGAAAGAATATGCTCACGAGAAGGTGAATCAAGTCACCACGGAAGATGCATTGGACACACGGATGTAGATTCCAGACCGGGCATCATTCATGAACTGGAAGAAGACGAGCATATTAAAACAACTACGGAAGAGCACGAAGTTGTTCCATTGTTTGAACAAAAACCTGAATAGAAAGTGTATATAGGCACGAGGCTGAGCCCCGGTCGAAATACCCTGAAAAGGGCAGACGTTATATTAGGAAATACCCTATATAAGGGAGTAAAATATAACCTATAAAGGGCATCCGAACTACTATTGCAATATACTTTACTTTTTGTGCATCTCATTGATTTTTCTTTGTCTAATTACTTAATCAGTATTGCCTTGGTTATCAGAAACCCGTGTTCATCCTAAAAATAGCTTTGGTCAAAGGATCTAATTCTTTGGTTAAGCAAGTTACTCAGTACGTGGGGTCGATTGTGCTGATACTACACTCTGCACTCATTTGTGCAGATCCAGGTGCCGGCAAGAGTTAAGAGATCTTAGTAGCTGCACATTTTTGTTCGAAGACACGAGGTAGATCTACTAGCGTCCGCAGATTCCTGGAGTCTTTTCTTTACTTCATAGACGATGTTTTATTTCTTTCAAAGCAGAGATATATTCTTTCAGCCTATTATTTGTAGTATTCTTAGTAGTTCGTGAATTGTGACACCAGACCCTGGGGTAGTTTTATAGTGATATATTTAGTTCGTGGTTCAGTTTAGTCATTGCTCATTATTAGTATTTTGTGAAGTTATTTAGTGGAAAGTATTATATTTGTAGTTATTTCGAATTGTTCTATTATGTCTAAAAAACTTTAAAGGAAAATGGTTGGCAACTTTCCAACATTGGCTTGCCTAGAAAGTATTGTGTTAGGCGTCATCACGATCCCGTGGTTTGGGAATTTGGGTCATGACACTAGAAGAGTATGGTTGTTGCCTGGTAAAGATTTGGTGAAGAAGTCTGCAAGTTGTTCATGAGTAGGAATGTAATGCAGCGAGATCAATCCCTCTTGAAGCTTGTCTCATACAAAATGTCAATCCACTTCGATGTGTTTGGTCCGCTTATGGAAGACATGATTCTTTGCAATATGAAGTACAACTTGGCTATCAAAGAAAACAGGTATATGTGGAGAGAAGGGCACTGTGAGTCCTTCAAGTAATCATTCAACCCAGACCAGTTCTCCGACTACCTTCCTTACTACTCTATTCTCTACTTCTACTAAGAACAATGAAATAGTACATTTCTTCTTGGATTTCCAACTTATGTAACTATCACCAAGCCATACTATATATCCACTGACGGATTTTCTTGTTTCAGGGCAAGCTGCCCAATCAGAGTCACAAAATGCCCTTATCTTGTATCTCTACTATTTGACAGAAAAATCCCTAAAGATATAATTCCTTTCAAATACCTTAGTACATGCAATGTTGTGCTTAGGAGTGGGTCTCTAGGATGCTGCATGTATTGTCTTAAGTGTTGAACACTATAGGCTATGTCAGGTCTAGTTCGATTAAGGAAATTTAATTTCCCTATTAACTTCCTATAATGACCAGGATTTGAAAGAGGTATTCTATTATCTGCCTTTAACTTTGTTGTTGAATCAAGGGGTAAGGACACAGATGTACAACCTATACAGTCAAATTCCTTGAGATGGTATTGGGTGAAATTTCTTTGTGTAATCAGAATTCCATCACTCTTATAGAGTATCTCCAATCCTACAAAGTAATGTAATCTCCCTAGGTCCTTTATTCTGAATGTTTCATGAAGAAATTTCTTTAAACTATCAATTTCTTCTAAGTGGGATCCTGTGATGATAACATCATCCACATAGACAGCTACTAAGGTTACTGAACTGTCTCTCCCCTTATAAAACAAGGAGTAATCAAACATAGAATGAGTATACCCTTTAGAACAAAGAGCTTTATTTAGCTTAGCATACCATTGCCTACTGGTTTGCTTTAGTCCATACAAGGACTTTTTTAGTTGTTATACGAGTCCAGGTTGTTCTACAAATAGACCTGGTGGTGTCTCCATGTATACTTCTTCATGTAAATCACCATGAAGAAAAGCATTATTGACATCTAATTGAAACATTTCTAGTCCCTTCTTAATTGTTACCCCAATCAGAGCCCTTACTGTTGCTATCTTTACAACAACTGAGAAAGTCTCAGTGTAATCTACTCCAGCCTGTTGAGTATAGCCCTTCACTACCAGTCTAGCTTTAAACCTCTCTACACTCCCATATGCCTTAGGTTTTATCTTATACACCCACTTACATCCTATGGCCCTCTTTCCAGCTGGAAGTGACACTAAATCCCAAGTGTTATTGGTATACAATGTCTCAAATTCTTGAGTCATTGCTGCTTGCCATGCAGGCACAACAACTCTTCATATGAGGTAGGTTCACAATCTTGTGAGACATTCTTTATCAAATGTTGACTATCAGTGGTCAGCGCTCTACTGTTAATGGGTTGCACTTTGGGAATAAAGGTGTTAAAGGATAGAGAAGAGGTTCTTTTTTTATCTTGAGATGAGTTACTCACAATATGGTCATTCACGGGTTGTTTGGGTAGCGTGAACACATAATCTTTCAAATATGTGGGTTATTTGTGAGTTCTGGATGGTCTAATATTTTCAGGAGGTAAGGTTGTAGTATGTTAGTTGTAATCAGATGAGCTGGCAGTACTGAGTGGATGGTTCTGGTTTTCAAACTGTGGAGATGGAATGTTATATTCATTTGTATCCTGAGCATTCTCAGAATTTTGGTTCCCTAATACAAGTGTTGGTGACACCATATTGTGATTGTGAGGTGAGGTAATGGGAGATGTAGCAGAACTGCTTGTGCTAGGATCAGTTAGTGATGTATGATTTTCTGCATTCAAGTGCATTTGAGGTAATGGGAAGGAAAAACTATCAAGATTAGAAACCATATTACTAGGACTTGATTTTGAGCTAAATGGAACGATATTTTCATGAAATAATACATCTCTTGAGATGTGTATTCTTTTTGTGTCAAGATCTAATACCTTGTAGCCTTTTTTCCCAAAAAGGGTATCCCAGGAATACATGTAGAGTTGATTCAAAGTTGTCTTTGTTTGTTTTGAGAGTGGTTGGGAAGCAAAGGCAACAAAAACATCTGAGATGCGAGTAAAGTGGCCTTTTCTGGTATAGTAATTCATATGGGCACTTGTCTTTGATGGAGGAGGATGGCAATCAGTTTATTAGGTAGGTAGAGGTGAGTATGCATTTTTTCCAGTATTTTAAAGGTAGCATGGATTGATATAACAGTACTCTAGCTGTTTCAAGGAGATATTTGTGTTTTCTTTCTACTATCCCATTATGTTGAGGATTGACTGAAGTTGTTATGATGTTAAATTTGTATTGTCTGAATATATAAGCTTCGCAGAAATTAGTCATGCTATTAAACGCAACCTGATCATGAAATAAGTTCATTTAAATTTTATTTTCTAGATAATAGTTTGGAACTAACAATAATATGATAGAAGATACACACACACACACACACACACACACACACACACACACATATATATATATATATACTATATTATAAGTGGGAAGATAAAAGTTAAAAGTTAAAAAACTAATATAACCATAAAATATTGTATGACTGTTTTGCCCTTCAGGTAAGCATTATTTCAAGAACATATGGGTGCAAAGATGTAATTCATTTTTTTTACAAAGAATAAAAAAAAAAGTTAATGAACATAACAAAAAAGAAATTGGTAACCTAATAAAGTTTTTAACTTATAAGGGGACTACTAGTAAATAATTATAATAAGTATAATTGGTAACCTAATAAAATTTTTAACTTACTACCATTGGTAACAACTACATTGATAGTTATTCATGTTGGAATCGAATTACAAGTGTCACGACCCCAAATCCAGGCCAGTCGTGATGGCGCCTAACATGGAACTAGGCCAACCAAATTATGTTTATTTTAGCATGAGGGGACATTCCGTGCCGTGTTTATGTTATTTTAGCACGAGGGGACATTCCGTGCCGTATTTATGCATTATTATTTTTGTTGATCCTGTTTGTTATTTACTGCATTTATTGGCAAGATTTGAAATTCCTCCTTTACTGCATGGCAATTTCGGAGTTACGGACTGAGTTTCGGTGGATAAATATTGAGGAGAATTTGATCAAGAGATTTTATTGAAAAGTATTACTGAAAAGACAATGGTTTTAAAATGATTATATTTGAATGACTTTTACATCAAAGGTATATTTGAAAAGCACTAGTCTTGCTTAAAATGATAATTGGAAGTCATTTATTGGTAAAGCATCTTTGGGAAGTTTCGTATTTTGAAAGAAACTATGTTTTACGTAATTCTCTCTATTAAATATACTTATATCTACTATTGGAGAAAGTAAGTTTTCAAAGAAAACTCTTCCATACTAAAACGATTTTATTTGCAAAAGTTTTTCATACGAACTGCTGTTTAAAGATTTCTAACAGTTATGTATTTCAATGGCTAAGGCCCGATGTCAACAATCCAACGTGGAGCTAAGTTATTAGTGCTCTTTATTGTATTGTGTTTCCTTTCGCTTCGTCTTGTTTTGCTGTCCATCTTTCGGTGTATTTTTGTGTTGTTTCGTGATTAATGTCTGTAATTTCCTTCCGCTTTATATTGTCATTGTTGTGAATTATTCCGTGAAGTCTTAGATGGATGTAACGTTCGGTCATTTCTATATTCATGTTATTTATTTTGTAGACCAGTGGTGTCTTGACTAGTCCTCGTTACTACTCCACCGAGGTTAGTCTTGATACTTACTGGGCACCGTTGTGGTGTGCTGATACTACACTTCTGCACATTTTTGTGTGCAGATCCAGGTATATATTGTAGTAGTTGTGTGGATGATAGCCGAGAAGACTCAAGGTAACCTATTGCTGCGTTCGCAGGTGTCGGAGTCACCTTCTTTGTATTTATTATTCTTAAACTGTTGTATTTATTTCCAAACAGTTGTACTTAGAAGTTGTAGAAGATTCGTACAGCTTATGACTTGTATTACCGATTTTGGAAAAGTTTGTACATTCCGTTGAGATTCTATACTGAGACTGTTAGTTGTCCTTTCATTATTGTTGTTATTCAGTAATTGTTAGGTTGACCTAGTCCCTAAGACTAGGTGCCATCACGATACCCAACGGAGGGAAATTTGGATTGTGACAAGTTGGTACCAGAGCTCTAGGTTCATAGGTGCTACGAGTCATAAGCGAGTTTAGTAGAGTCTTGCGGATCGGTACAGAGGCGTCTGTACTTATCTTCGAGAGGCTACACAACTATTAGGACAATTTCACATCCTTCATTCCTATCGTGTGAGCTTATTGATCTTGAAGATTTAAATTATCGTTTCATTCCCTCACCGATGGTGAGGATACGAACGGCAGTTCCTGAGGATGCTACCCCGAAGCAAGTGTCTCAAGGGTTAGAGACATAAGCCAACGAGGATCACGTGCTACAGTTAAGATGCCTACCAAAGCAGCCGTTGAGGAGTCGCCAGTAGTTCTAGTTGGGGAACAGGTACTGGGGGTGCCTGTTGCTACCCCGGACTTCAGGAGACTTGAGCGCATATTTGAGTACAATTGGTACATCGACTCGGGCAGGGTTGATTCTAGTGCACTAGTTGCTTCACAGATCAGGGGAGGAGTTCAGACTCCCACCCTCTACACTCCAGAGTAGCGAGATCATATTGGTTAGGTTACAGTTTTTATGGCAGCACGACATGTGGTTTCAGTTTAGCCGGTGGTTAGGAAAATTAGCATCGGAGGAAGAATACCTTGGACTTGGGAGGAACAAAAAGTATCACCCTCCTATCTTTCAGTGGATTGGCGCAGATGGTACCCAGGGTTTTCTGGAGGAGTGTCAGTATATTCTTCGCGCTTCGGGTATTGTGGAAACGAGCGGGTTTGCTTTTGTCATGTCTCAGGTTCAGAGTAGTGGGTTGATCAGTGGTGGCAGCATATGAGTTGGGGGTAACCTGGCCGAGTTAGCTTCACTTGTGTGGATTCAGGTTTTAGAGATACTTTTGAAGGAATTTTCACTCTAGATCCTCCGAGACGTACGACGCGTAGAGTTTGAGCAGTTGTGCGAGGGTGCTGTGTCACTATTGGAGCATGTCATTAGATTCAGTTAGTTGACCAGAAATGCACTTCGCTTGGTTGCTTCAGTTAGGAGATGAGTCCGTAGATTCATTTGGAAGATTCAGGCATGATATTCGATTCAGAAGGACTCGAGAGTTAGAGTAGGATTCCTCGTTTCAGCAGGTCGTAGGGATCGCTCGCCAGTTATAGAGCATGTGGGACCGAGATCGAGGGGACAGACGAGATCAGGGGGAGAGTTCAAGGCAATGAGGCCTCATAGATCAGAGGAATCTACTGGTTCGTATTATGGAGGGAAGGTACGACACGGTAGGGGTTTTGTGGGTCAACCAGTTCAGTTTGTATTACCAGCTTTGCATGGAATTTCAGGTACTCATGCGTCTCAGAGGATTCATATTGTGTGTTTATTCCCACAGCCATGTCGGCATCGAGATTGTTTTCAATGTGGAGATGTTAGCCACACGGTGAGTGATTGTCCTAGGATTCAGGTAGGGTGTGGTAGCAGGGTATTCAGGTGAGTGGAGGGCACCTAAGAAGGGGAGACCCGACCCATTGTTGTGTTTCATATAGTAAAACAGAGGCCGATGTGCCAGATAGTATCACACACGTATGTTTTGATGCGTTACAGAGGGGCACCAATTTTATTTCATTATAGTTCTGTTGGTCGGGACGAGTTCCCTTATTTGTTGTTTCATTTATGAGTGAGTTCCATGTTTTGCACTCCATTTTGTGTTTGCTCCTGGTGGGAGATTCTATGAGTAGTAGCCCGTGTCTATCATTTTTTATTTCATTCTTGATAGTGGTGAAACTGGAAGTGAGTCCTTGTTGTTCTTAGTGGTAAACTTTATGTGAATTTCCTAAGTATTTTGTTTACGAGTTGTGATTTGATACTCCATCGAGATGTGAGATCATCTAGCGTTATGTTTTTTATCAGCTGAGATGAATTAGTGGAGAAATTTCAATTGGTATGATATAATTTTGGTATGTGATTCAGAGTTTAGGGCGAGGTCCTCGTGATATTTGTGATTTGATATGTTTGGACCGGGCTGAGTACCGTGGTGGAAATTTTAGGAGGATGAAATCCTTGTGATTTGTTCATATGCTTTGCTTTTTCCTTGTTATATTGCTTTTGGTAAGTCAGTATCGATAGAGAGTGATTCCATGGGCTTGTTTGATAGTTCCTTTATATGTTTCTATTTTCATATTCAGTCATTTCGTTATGTATTTCTTTAGTTTAGTTTGCGGGATGTGTGCTCGGTAGTGGTAGTTGTGGCTAGGTGTTTCGGGTGTCTAATAATGAGGTCTTCGTGTTTATTGCATCATTATCCGTATTAGGTGGCTTGGAAATAGATTTCTTTCAGATGCGGGGCGTATTGCCAATGTTGATTTGCTTACGGACAGCTATTGTGATCACAAGTATATTTTAGCCTATGTGTGATGTGCTATGTTGTGTGGTCGTGCCTTATGGGCGTAGTCATGAGTTGATGCAGCTGGTTGAGGCTAATGCCGGACATGGATTTAGAATTGGGTCTTTTGTAAATAAGTAGAGGGTGAGAAGTAGAGGTATGAGGCTTATCGGTGGTGATGTGAAGGCTATGCTGCGGTTGTGATTGTTTCATCGGGCTTATGTGAGTTGGGGTGACGTGGGATCACCCGCGGTTATGTGTTGGAAGTATACCATTAGTGATTGGATGAGTTCAAGGTGAATCTTGGCACATTCGAGGACGAACGTTTGTTTAAAAGGGGGAGATTGTGATGACCCAAAAGGTCATCCCGTATATTTCTAGCTACTTCTCTGTTCCGAGGTCGTGAAAACCTCCTTCTATCTCATCTCAATTTGCGTGCCCAGCCCGGGCTTGTTTCCGAGAAGCCTTTCTGTGAAAAACTGATAAAAATAATATTTTTTTATTAGAAATTTTAATAAAGTTGACTTTGGTCAACATTTTTGGTAAACGAACCCGGACCCGTGATTTGACGGTCCCGTAGGGTCTGTAGGAAAATATGGGACTTGGTCGTATGCCCGGAATCGAATTCCGAGGTTCCAAGTCTGAGAAAGGAATTTTTAAAAGAAATTGTTTTCTGAAAATATAAGAGATTTTGAAAATGAAATTCTATGTGAAACATGTGGTATCGGGCCCGTATCTTGGTTTAGGAGCCCGGTACAGGTTCGATATAATATTTGTGACATATCTGTAAAGTTTGGTAAGAAAGAGACTTCATTATATGTGATTCGGATCGTAAATGCAAAATTTGATATTTAAAGAAGTTTTCAGGAATTTCATTGATTTTTGGTTTGTTCGTCGTTTTAGTGTTATTTTATGTGTTTTGAAACCTCGAGCGAGTTCGTGTTAGGTTATATGACTTGTGGGTGTGGTTGGACGGGGTTCACGGGACCTCGGGTGTATTTCGGATAGGTGTTGGGTCGATTTTCCTTGTTTTGCCACTGTTATTATATGTCTGATGTCCCTCTCTTCTATGTGATCGCATAGTCTTAGTCGTGATCGCATAGTGTCGAATTGAAAAGCCCAGTTTTCTTCTACGCATTCGCCATTTCACGTACGCAATCGCGGAGGCCAGTCCTTCTCTTAAACGCGATCGCACACCCTCCATCGCGACCGCGTAGGGTAGTCCCAGGCCCAGCGTCCGTTTTCCCTTATGTGATCGCATTACCTAACTCGCGATCGCGTAACACACTAGACAACAACCCTTTTCCTCCCTTATATGTGATCGCATTCGTGGTCCTGCGATCGCATAGAACACTTTAGGGCCAGATAAATATTTCTTCTAAGCAATCGCATGTATACTCCCGCGATTGCAATTCACAAAAATATCTGGGCAGAACAGTTTATAATGTCAAAATCATGGTTAAGCCATTTTTAACATATCTTGACTTCTAGAGCTCGATTTTGGGCAATTCTTTGAGGGGTTTTCACACAAATCTAATGGGTAAGCGTTCTTCCACTATAATTAATTATATTTCATGAATTAGTTCTTCTTTTTTATCATTTAATTTGTGTTTTGGGTTGAGGGAATTGTGGGCTTTGAAAGAAAACTTCTAAAATGTTAAATCATGATTTGAAAGACCAAATGATATCGGAATCGGATAGATTGAGTATGGGTGAACTCGTATCGGAATGGGTAACCAGAATTTGTAAAATTTGTCAGGTTCCGAGGTTCGGGCCCGAGGGTCGACTTTTGGGTCGATTTTTATTATGTTGTAAAGATTGAGACTTTATTATTCGGAATAGTTCCTTATACGTTTTATGTATATTTTGAAGTTGTTTTAGTTGATTGTGAGCCGTCCGGAGTTCTTTCCACCCGAGAAGTCTATTTTTGAATACTGAGTTGTCATCTTTGAGGAAAGTATCTTGCCTAACCTTGTGTGGGGGAACTACCCCTTAGGATTGAGTTTTCCTTGTTGATTGTAGTCCGAGTATGCGAGGCGACGAATGTGTACTCGTACTTATTTGCAATTAGATTGACCTTTTAGGATTCGTAGGTTCTTATATTACTTGTGTATGCTTTGTAATTGTTACGTTGGAATCCTTGGTTGTTAATTTCATCCCTTCCTGTTTAAATTAGAATTACTTATTTTTGGATTCCTTCGTTGGCTATTTTACTTTACTTGACTTAACTGAATATGCTATTTCTCTTATCATCATGCTATATTTTCTTCCTAGCTTGCCTAATTAACTATAATTAGTGTCATCTAGCCTTATAGTTGACTAGCCGTAGTTGGAACATCTATTCGTTGGAGTCAAGCATGCTCGTGAGTCTAACATTGTGATTTATATGACTATTCCCTTAAGTGCTACTTAGGTCTAATTGTTAGACATTTATGTTATTGGTATTTCCTTGATGTTGCCTATTACTGGGCCTTTGTTGACGTTGAGTTTATTCCGTGAAGTTAATTGTTTAGGTGAGATTGGTTATAGTTGTTTCCCTTACCGGGATTGTGTGGTTTCTCTTATTATTCTGTTGTTGATAATGTTGCTTGTCTTGTTGACTCTCTTGCCGGGATGTTATGGTTTCTATTACCGTTTATGCTATTAATGATATTGTTTTCATTGTTGACTTCCTTGTCGAGGTGGTATGATTTATATTGTTGTTTTTACTGTTGATGATACTATTTGCGTCGTTGACTCCCTTGCCGGGATGTTGTGATTTATGATTCTTATTGTTGATTTCCCTTTTTAGATTGTTGTTCGGTTATATTAGCACGAGTGGACATTCCGTTCCATGTTATATTATGTTAGCACGAGGGGACATTCCGTGCCATGTTATGTTATGTTAGCACGAGGGGACATTTCGTGCCATGTTATGTTATGTTAGCACGAGGTGACATTTCGTGCCATGTTATGTTATGTTAGCACGAGGGGACATTCCGTGCCACGTTTATGTTATTTAGCACGAGGGGACATTCTGTGCCGTGTTTATGTTATTTATCACGAGGGGACATTCCGTGCCGTGTTTATGTTATTTCAGCACGAGGGGACATTCCATGTCGTATTTATGCATTATTATTTCCGTTGATCCTGTTTGCTATATACTGCATTTATCGGCAAGATTTGATATTCCTCATGTACTGCATGGAAATTTCTGAGTTACGGACCGAGTTCCGGTGGATAAATCTTGAGGAGATTTTTATCAAGGGATTTTATTGAAAAGTATTATTGAAAAGGCAATGATTTTGAAATGATTATATTTAAATGAATTTTACATCGAATGTATATTTGAAAAACACTAGTCTTGCCGAAAATGGTAATTGGAAGTCATTTATTGGGAAAGCATCTTTGGGAAATTTCGTATTTTGAAAGAAACTATGTTTACGTAATTCTCTCTATTAAATATACCTATATTTACTTTTAGAGAAAGTATGTTTTCAAAGGAAAATCTTCCATACTAAAATGATTTTATTTGCAAAAGTTTTTCATATGAACTGATGTTTAAATATTTCTACCAGTTATGGATTTTAAAGGCTAAGGTCCGATGGGAAAAATCCGACGTAGAGTTGAGTTATTGGTGCTCTCTATTGTATTGTGTTTCCTTTCGATTCGGCTTGTTTTGCTGTCCATCTTTCGGTGTATTTTTGTGCTGTTTCGTGATTGATTTCTGTAATTTCCTTCCGCTTTATATTGTCATTGTTGTGAATTATTCCATGAAGTCTTAGATAGATTTAACGTTCGATCATTTCTATATTTATGTTATTTATTTTGTAGACCAGACGTGTCTTGACTAGTCCTCGTCACTACTCGACCGAGGTTAGTCTTGATACTTACTGGGCACTGGTGTGCTCATACTACACTTCTGCACATTTTTGTGTGCAGATCCAGGTATATATTGTAGTAGCTGTATGGATGATTGTCGAGGAGACTCAAGATAACCTGATGCTGCGTTCGCAGGCGTCAGAATCACCTTCTTTGTATTTGTTATTCATACAATGTTGTATTTATTTCCAAACAGTTGTACTTAGAAGTTGTAGAAGATTCGTAGAGCTTATGACTTGTATTACCGGTTTTGGTAAAGTTTGTACATTCTGTTGAGATTCTATATCGAGACTGTTAGTTGTCCTTTCATTATTGTTTTTATTCAGTAACTGTTAGGCTTACCTAGTCCCTAGACTAGGTGCCATCACGATACCCAACAGAGGAAAATTTGGGTCGTTACACTGTCTTTCCCTCAAGTAAGTATGATAAGGAAGTCAGGGCAAACCCTAACAATTCTCCAGTCTTGAAAAAATATGATTGTCGTCTTCACAATCTTTATCAATGTTGCTTGTCATAGTTAAAAGTGGGTATGAGTTGAAAATATGAGCCTTGTGCATAAGTGAACACGAGTTATTAATATTAGAATCATATGTTAAAAGTGAAACCCTGCGTTAAAAGTTAACTGGGTTAAAGCGGAAATAATATTGTGGATGTTATTATAATGTTGTTGCACGAGAAGGAAAATCTTTAATTTGAAGAAGGGTGAAACTTTTCCGCTAGCAAAAGGATCTATCAAATATGTAAGGGATCTTTATTAGGAAAAGTAAATCAACTATAGTTAATATTTTGTCCTAATATCTATATCTATATCTATATTATATTAAAAACACGAAGCCCCTAGCGAAATATCGTTTGCCTTTTTACCCTTAAAAAATCGATTTCACACTAGATAAAATTGTAATTTAAGTTGTCTTCCTAAATAGGAAGACGTGATTTTAATATGATAAAGACTTGTGTTACAAAAGGAAAAAACAATACTAGATTTTTACCACGGCTAAACTCCATCTCATTTTTAGGATTTCTAATTAAAACGCTAAAATAAACAAAAAGAGAAGATTAATCAAGTACACTACTAAATTGATTAATTTCTATAACACACAATAACTTACATATCTATCTATCTATCTATATTATATTAAAAGCACGAAAGCCTTTAATGAAATATCTTCATTTTTTTACTATTATAAATTAAACTTCACATTAGATAAAATCGTAATTTAGTTGTTTTTCTTAATATATAGTACTTTGAAATCAAGTAATTTGGTTATTATAACTATCCTATTTAAATTATGTAGGAACTCCTAATATTTAAGACTTTAACATAAATATTAAAGGAAGCCTGGTGCACTAAACTCCAGCTATGCGCGGGGCCGAGGTAAGGGCCAGACCACAAGAATTTATTGTTTTTTGCTTACTTGTTTGGGAGAAATAACAGTACTACATTGTCTTAACATAAATATTGTTTGGGAGAAATAACACTATTACATTGTCGTTTGTTTATATTTGTTACGCCAATTTCTATATGATATATGTTTGAACTTATAATTATACGATATATTCTTATTATTACTGTGACGAACCGACCGGTCATTTTGTGTTTTAGAACCCTGTGCCCCTAAATGAGACTTCATGTGGTTGCTTTTACTGATTTGTAACTTGCAAGAATGGTTGGTTCGGGATTCGGAGGAATGTGAGTGGTATAGGAACACTTAGTTCCTTAAGGTTGGCCTTAAAGTCCAAGTTTGACTTTGGTCAATATTTTTAGTAAAAGACCTCGAAATCGAGATTTGGAAGCTCTAGTAGGTTCGTATGATAATTTCAGACTTGGGCGTATGTTCGGAACGGGTTTCGGATTACTCGGGATCGTTTCGGCACCAACTAGTGAAATATGATTCCTTAAGTTCAAAAAATTGAGGTTTGGAACATGTTTTTTGTTATCGACGTCCGAACGAAATTCCGAGACCGAGAATAGTTCCGTCATGTCACTTATGACTCGCTTACACAATTTGGTGTCATTCCGAGCAGTATAGGTATGTTTCGACGTGTCGAAAGCGAATTCAAGAACTTAAAAGTTCTTAAGTTGAATTTAGATGGTTTTGGGGTATGATTCTTAGATTTAGTGTTGTTACGAACATTCTGAAGGCTCGAGTGAGTCTGTATTATGATTTAGAACTTGTTGGTATATTTGGACATGGCCTCGGCGGGCCCCGGATGCCATTCAGGAATCGCGCGAGGCAAACCAAGCTCAAAAAGAGCTACTGGTGCATCAGATCTGGTGCGACGACCAGCCGCAGGTACCAGACCGCAGGCATGGTCGAAACCTCGGAGGTGCGGCCTTAGAGGGGCTGCCAAATTTTCGCAGGTGCGGGCCTTTTCCCGCAGAAGTGAAGTCGCAGGTGCGTGCTCTGTTCCGCAGGTGCGGCCCCTGGTTTTCTTCTTCTCTTCCGTAGGTGCGAGCACTGGCTCGCAGATGCGAGACTGCAGGTGCGGTCCTCGAGCCTTAGGACCGAGACTACAGGTGTGGTCAAAGCCTCGCAGGTGCAACCTTAGAGGTTCTGCCCAATTTCCGCAGGTGCGGGCCTTTTCCCGCAGAAGCGGAGCCGCAGCTGCGGGCTCTGTTCCACAGGTGCGGCCCCTGGCCTTCTTCTCCTCTTCCGTAGGTGCGAGCACTGGCTCGCAGATGCGATACCGCAGGTGCGGTCCTCGAGCCGCAGGTGCGAAAGTCCTGAAGGCAGTGTGGTCGTTTTAAATGCGGGACTTAGACATTTTTAGGCCATTCTTTCATCTTTGGACGATTTGGGGAGCTTTTAGTGGGGAGATTCGACCTAGCAATTGTGAGGTAAGTAATTTCTACTTAAAAGTGAGTTTAATACTTGAGTTTTGGGTAGATTAACATACAAAAATTAGTGAAAATCATGGGTTAGAGTGAAACCTAGGGTTTTTGATAAAAATAAGAATTTACCAAGAAATTTGTTATGAAATCATGAAAAAACTATATATTATTGATCGTTAGGTTGTGGGTAACCATTCCTCTTGAAAAGTTCCAGAATCCGAGCATGTGGGCCCGGGGGTACATTCTAGAAATTTTGCAAACTAGGTTGAGATCATTATTTAAATAGGGGAAGTGTGGACTTTTGAAAATAGATTGATTTTTTTATATAATGTTTGGCTAGTTTCGAGTTCTTGGCGACGAATTTGGAGATTTGGGCGCATTCTTGACCCGGGAAGTAGGCTTGAAATGAGGTAAATCTCCTTTCTAACCTA